>VZUI01068594.1:0-23850 GCA_013401135.1 Cettia cetti | reverse complement strand
AACCTACAAAATCTACATACAACCTATGAGAGCTACTACATTACCATACTATTCTACATTCTAAAAAACCTTTCTCCTGCCACCTTGGCAGGGCCCATCCCCCTGGTATCCCTTTGTCTTCGAGGAGTGTTGCTCAATCCCCAGGCATCCAGCCTTCAGTTAGCTCAATCACCCTTTTCCGGCCTGGCATCCTACAACTCAAACTTAGCTTTTAATTCAATTTCATTCCCAGTCCTTACACTCTTGTACTCTTCTACTGGGCAATCATATTTGTATGGCCTTACTGCCTCATCTTCCCCAACATGAGATGAGATGAGATGAGATGAGATGAGATGAGATGAGATGATGAGTTTCATTGAGGATGAACATGGCAGCTAGAGAAAGCCATTCCTGTCACTGCTTACGGTCACTGCAGACTTTACTGAGGACAAGATGGGCAGCAGTGGTGCTGTTACAAATAAACCTGTCCTGTTCTTGCTCTGTATTTTGTACTTGTTCCTAAGAAGTGAAGTTTTGGGGTTTTTTTCTCAGTGAAAAAATAGGGGACAAGAGGACTCAAGGGCCATTATTTATAAAGCACCTTTCCTAAGGTGCAGGAGTCATTCTTATTTCCAGTGTAGCTTCAGACCAGCTAATGCTGGGATTCAAACCTGCTCTTTCTACAATATAAGGCAGTAACCCAGCTGCCCAAGCACTGATTGTGCTCGGGTTGCTTGGGATTTAGAAAAATTTCTCCTGCGATCTGAACAATCTTCCACAGGCAAAATTTCAGCAAACTGAGTGCACTGCCACAGAAAAGTGCTGGCTCATTTCCTAAATTCAGAGTAGGAAAAAAAAAATCCAACCCAGTCTAACCATCAATGTAACACCATTAAAGCAATGTAACAAAAATAACTCTGGCCTGAAGACTTGGAGATTTAAGTGAGACTAGAATAGGCCTTTAATTACTTCCATTTTTACTCTTCAGCAGTGTCAACAGGACTAAAATAGTTCCCTCCCTCCTGTTCCCACTGTGTCAGTAGGACAGAGCCCTGCATGAGGATTCACATGCTGCCTTAATGTTGTGTGCCTCCTTAGACACAACAATACCTCTCTTTGCTTTCTCTCCCCTCCCACAGCAGGCATTCAGTGTGGATCAGCCCCACCACAGCCAAAATGAGAGGCATGAAGGTGGATTTCCTTTTCAGTCTCAGCTCTGTCCCTTTTTTCCCTTCCTTTTTTTGGAGCAGATGCAGATGGCAGTCGCTCCCTTTGCTGTGTGCAAGTGTCTAGACGGGAGAAACTCCCCACAGCTTGTGCAATTTACTGAGCTGCCTTCTGCTCACCTCCACCTCCTCATTTTCCTCTTTATCTCCTTTCTGTATTCTCCATGTTGCTATTGGTCCTGTGAAAATGAACACATCAAAGCCATAAGTAGTAGCTTTTTTTGCTGCTCCTATGTCGTCTCTCCCCCCTCTTCTTTTAACATTAATATTAATAGCTACTATACCTTTCTTCACTGTTGCTTTCTTCTTGATCCTCAAGGGAGTAAGCCTTTTCTTGGACTTTCTGCTAGTGTGAATGTTTGCTTGAAGGAATGCTAGGGCATGCTGGGAAGCACAACACCAGTGATGCCTGTGATACAATATTGGGTCGAGCAGCAAAGATATTAAATCTTATTGTACTTGTCGGAAGAATCAAACATTCTTTTATGCATACCGCGTACGGCTGGGGTTTCTTTCCTTGTAGCTTTCTTAGCAAAAATAGCTTTTTAATCAGTCCAAAATCTCCAAGGAGAAGAAAAAAATAAATAACCTCTTTCCTATGCCCTCCTTGATGCTATTCTACAGGGCAGCTGCCTGAGGAGTGAAGAAACAAGTGCTGTTTCCTGCCTGTTGTCAAACCAAACAGACACAGATGCACACTGCAGGGACACTCATCACCAGCACCCTCACCACTGCTATTATTTAAAGCACTGAGCTAACGAGCTCTCCTGCCCTCCAAGGCTTGCCTGCCTGTTGCTAGTCCCTGGGGTTGAGGGCTGAACTCCTCACGCCTGCGTCAGCCTGGCTCTCACATTTGTATTCTGCGGTGCGGTTGCGTGTCTGGAGTGCTGGGAAGAAATCCCCCAGGTCTGATTTCACTCACACACATATAATGGAAAAAAGCGGCTGCGCAAGGAGCTCCGTGGGGGCTGCATGCAGTCCATGGCCAAGGTGCTGCCTGGGATCACAGGGTGCCCAAAAGGCTGAAGGTGAATCTCCTGATGCCATTGTCACAAGGAACGGGTACTACGGTAATGGTGATACTGACTGTAACCCTCACAGCGAGTTATTCCAAGCATGATTTCTGCCTGGATGGATGTAAAGGTTATTATTTGCTCCTGTCTTGATGCTGGGAATCATCTCCTTTTGATAGCAAGGACTGCTTTAATGTGCAGGAGCAAAATGTGCATCTGGGACAGGAGGGATTGGGGTACTCAAATGAGACTCTCCTTACACTTCTCCAGTGACATGTGCTGCAACTGGACATGGTGATGAGTAACCCCCTTCCCTCTCCTGTGCTCTCCCAGAGTTGATGTGAAACCAGTGGTTGTTATGGCCAGTGGAAAGAACCCCATGAACAGAAATGAGTTAGCATCAACTGGAGGAAGGACTGAGAAAGGTTTGGTGCTGGATTGGTGCTGGCTTTTAAGTTATGGCTCCTTCCTAGTTTCATATTTTCCTTCTCCAGCAAAGCCTTTTGCATAGGCCCAGACTAGCTCCCTTTTAGTCTGGGGAAATCTCTCCTATTCCAACCAAAAGGCTGCAGGGCTGAAATGTGCTGTACTGGCACCACAGCTATGACATTGTGGGGGAGGAGAAGGACAGTACACTAACTTACAAACAGGAGAGAAACACCAAACACTTGTACAAAAACCCACAGCAACCAAAGGAGCTGCAGATTACAGAGACACAGCTCAAGCTCCTATTGCAGCCTTTTTGGAGAATTTAGCCTCACATAAGCACAGCCTTATGTCCAGCAGTGCCAGTCTCACCCATTTAAGCTCCAACCTGCATCACCACAAGAGCTCTCACAGAAGAATCACAGATTGTTTACCCCAAGAGTCAAGAGAGTCATCAGTCCAAACAAACAAAGAAGGTGGGGGGATCTATTTGCTTGTCATAATCATCAGTTTGATCTTTTAAAACGTGCAGCAGCTTCAAAATCTAATGGAGATTTCTTTTTTTTTTGCAAATGTGAAACCTAAACAGTTTCAGGCATGGAATCGGAAGATGCTTTTGAGATCTCTGCAGGCAACCTAGTAGGAAAATTCAAATGAGGTCATATGCTTTGCTGCTTGTCTACAAGCATCTCCCAAAGGTCTCCCTGCTCTCCCAGCTTATGAGCCTAATTAACCCCCTGCACCTGGTTGCCAGGCATGGAATTTTAAGTCATCATAGGGATGTGTGGCTTCCTTTAGCAGCACGTCAAACTCTTCATGTCACACTCCAAGCACTGGAATTTGCCTTGCACTTCTTTGTTCAGTGTTGCAGGAGGTTGCCAGCTATCTGCACATGCAAAAAATTCCACTGAAGGGACCAATTTGCAGGCAATCTTTGGACCAAGGGGATAACAATTCCCCCAGAGGGTCTTTCAGGTTTCTGCAGCACACTGGAGCAGGAGGTTTTGAGTCTGAGTTGCCCTTAGATGTTTTAAGCTACTTCACAGGCATTAACTATGCCCATTTCATACACACAATCCTACCTTAACCAGCTCCCCTGAGCAACACGGATGGTGTGTGAGCATTCTGCATATTCAGCTGGCATGGGAGAGCCTGAGGAATCTACACTGCTCCCACAACTCTTTATACATTCCTCATTAGAGAGCCTGGATTGAAGGAATAAAAAGAGTAAGCAAGAAAAAAATTCTCAGAGCAGCAAGCAGAGATCTAGGAATCAGACAGGAGCTTTGGCACAGGCTGCAATGGAGGTTGACCTGTCTGAATTGGACTTCCCATTGTAGCAATGAATGCCTGGCTGTCCTGAAGTGTAGAGGGCACCTTTGCTCACCCCACTGCCCTTTTAGACCCTTACACCCTGATGTTCAAGGCTTTTTTATGGAGTTCAGAAGTCACAGAGTCAAACTTCCTCAGGTGGAGAAGGACTCCAGACCTTCCAATCCCACCTTCTGACTGGGTGCTTTCACCACAATGACAATAGGCAAAATGGTGTCAGAAGTATTCTAAGAGTCTCCAAATATCTGATTTTAGTTCAAGACTGGTTTCAGACTCTGAGTAGCAGGACCAATATGCCCAGATGAATGTTTCTCAAATTTCTTTTTTGATTTGCTTCTTGATTTTCTTGGAGGACCCAATGATTAGTACATTAGGGGTAAATCACATGGTACCTATCACGAGTATTTATTTTCCCCACCATTCATTACAAAAGGAATTGAAAGTTGCTAAGTAATGTACCAAACTTACACTAATTTTACTGCATTGAATTTTAAGTAGCGTAAATTCCCAGAGTCTGAGCCTGCTTGGAGGAGCTGCAGCATCATCATGCCAAAGAAGAGCTGGTGAAGGGTCTGGAGCACAAGTCCTCTGACAAGCAGCTGAGGGAGCTTGTGGGGAGGGGGCTAAGCCTGGGGAAAAGGAGGCTCACAGGGAGCTTATCACTCTCTACAACTTCCTGACAGTAGATTGCTGTAAGGTGTGGGTCAGTTTCCCAGGTAACAAAGGATAGGAGGAGAGGAAATGGCCTCAAGTTTCACCAGGGGAGGTTTAGATTGGATATAAGGAAAAATTTTTTCATGAGAAGGGTGGAAAAGCACTGGGAAAGTTGCCTAAGGAAGTGCTGGAATTACCGTCCCTGGAAGCATTCAAAAATATGTCCTGTGGCACATGGGAACATGGGTTAGTGGTGAACAGAGAAGTGCTAGGCTAACTGTAGGACCAATGATCTTAGAGGTCTGTTCCAACCTTATAAAAGGTTATTCTGTGATTCTATCGTTCCTTACAATACAGACATGAAGCACTCTGTGTCTAAACTTCTCTCTCCGCCTTAAGGAGTATTTAGGCCACTCATGTATAGCTCTCATGGTAGGTTTCTATTTCAAGAGGAATCCTTATGTATTGGAAATCCTCTCTGGTTGCTGTCAGAAAAAGGCATGCAAGTCTTTAACTGGATTTGAAGACTGGCTTGTATGATGCAATCATTGCAGCAGCCTTCATGACATCTATTTGATTTAACTCCACTTTGCATTTTGTCCCGTATATTGAGACAGCAGTAGATTTTTCTATGGCCAGTAATGCACTCTTAAAACAGTCAAGTGCACTAGAACTATTTTCAAAATGATCGGGAATAAGCTGAATAAAAAGGAGCCTCTGAGTAAAAAACTTAATAAATGGCATGCCAGTTTCTTTTTAACAAATTGGGAGATGACGGCACAAATTCTGACAGCACACAACCTATGCGGGTTCCTAAAGTTGAACTCTATAATAATGTGTATTTTAAGTTGGCCTCTATGAAGAGTTTGGGGTACTAAATATTGACAACCAATCAGAGATGCAAGTAACTCTTTTTGGTTTTAAATGTCTTCTAAAAAGATATCACTGTCCTATAGCATTCTGATGTAATGATTTGATTAACCAGCTGATTAACCATTTATTTCAAGCACCTATTAGTCCTGTGATCTGCTGAAGAAAGCACGTACCTTGACTCAAGAGTTTGCATCCACAAATCTTACTTAGTGGTGACTTTTCCTTTCTCTCATTCAGTTTCTGCAGATATAAAACAGGGATAATGATAATGACCTCCTTAGTAATGCCATCAGGGATTTACTAATAAGCTAACCATTATTGGGGAATAAAACTTTATGTGAAGAACCATTTATTAAAGCATCCCCATGGCTTATTCACACTCCAAAAGTGATTTATGAATGAAGCCTTAGAGAGAAGGTTGATGACAAATGCACCAGTCCTAAAGCAGCAAAGATCCAAAACTCATGGCCACAACTACACCAAATAGGTGAGTATCAAGGCATAAATGTGCATGAATTCTCAGTAGTTCTTCATCTTTATGTCCCTCCTCAATGTTCCTCAGTTGCTACTTTTTCTGGAGGAGGAGGAGGTGAGAGGTATTTCTTTAATCTTTTTGGTGCAAAAGTATGGGATCCTTCCATGTTTAATCCTGTCACCAAATGAGTGGCAAACACTTCCCCTACAGCTGTTTCTGCAATGTTACACTTTCAGTAACAAGGGAAAACATGAGGAGGAACTGTCCTGGAACAAGAATATTGGATGCAGGTGGAGAGATTTTCCTCATATATCCTGGAGTACACACTGGCACCTTTCAGATCATGACAGTGATGAACAGTACACAGAACCTTCACCTCCCACCTTATCTTGCTCCTACATGGACACTCTGAAGTGTTAATAATGTGTTTCTTTTTCTTTTCTCTTCTGCCTACTGAACTCTTTCTCTAAAAACTCTTTATCACACATTCCCATTTAAGCCTCTGCAGAACACTTGGCCTTCTCAAGTGCAAAATTTACTTGGACTGTGGAACTTTGAGATCTGATGGAGTGCCAAATATGGCTTTTATCATCCCCTCAAATAAGGACTTTTGTTTCCATGTTTACTTCTAAAAATAGGCATTCCTCACTACAAATTACAGTAAGGTTGCAGTTGAACATTTGAAGCACAAGTAGTGTTCTCCTCCATCCTTCCAGTTGCAGGGAATGATGGGGCAAGAAATAGGAAGAACAGCAGCCCAATACCTGACTCTGAACCTGCTGTTACTGACTGAATTTTGGATTTTCTGTTCATGAGCTGGTCTACACAACACCAGATCTGCTGGCAATATTGAGTGTGCTTGTCTCAAAGGGGGAAAATTAACTGTTCAGGAGATAGCAGGGCTCACTGAAAGACCTTTAAGCTAGAGTTGAAGGGTGAAAGGGATAAAATAAGGATCACTCAAGATAAGCCTGGCATCATGCCAGTGTTTGAGGGACAGTGTGCTAGCAAGATCCTTCAGTCTGTTGTCTCAGTGGAGGTAGAGATGGAGATCCATGTGCCAGCAAAGACAAGGGTTATTTATGTGACAGAAACCACAGAATTTCCTGAGGATGGTCACATAGGAATTAGGCTTTTCCACTCAAAAAAGATGGTGGGATCAATAGCCCAACTTGGCCAACAAGGCCAAGTGCTGAGTCCTGTACTAGGATCACAACAACCCCCTGGAGCACTACAGGCCTGGGGAAGAGTGGCTGGAAAGCTGCCCAGTGGAAAAGAACCTGGGGATATTGGTCAACCAGCTGAACACAAGCCAGCAGATGATGATGATGTTGATGTCCAAGTGGCCAAGAAAGCCAATGGTATCCTGACTTGTATCAGCACTAGTGTGACCAGCAGGACCAGGGCAGTGATAGTCCTCCCTGTTCTTGGCATTGGGGAGGCCTCAAGTGCCGTGCCCAGTTTTGGGCCCCTCACTGCATGAAAGACATTGAGGTTCTGGAGCCCCTAGAGAAAGGCAACTTGGGAACTGGTGAAGGGTCTGGGACACAAGTATGATGAGGAATGGTTGAGGGAGCTGGGGATGTTTAGCCTGAAGTAAAGGAGGCTCAGGGGAGACCTTATCACTCTCTAAAAGCACCTGAAAAGAGGTTGTAGCCAGGTAGAGGTCAGTCTTTTCTCCCAGATAAAATGGAATGGCATCTTCATAGTCAAAAACATTACCTCAAAATCTGAAATAGCTATAATCAATCTGTAGGAATTATGAAGGTCTATGACCAGTGAAAACTGGCTTAGATGGAACTAGGATCCATTTCAAAGTTCATAGGTATTGAATAGAAACTGACATTTCACCTCACTATAAAACACTGGCCTTTCAAAGCTTCATGGTATGATAAGGCATATGCTGCAATTTGTTTAAGACAAGAAGACTGCTTAGAAGGAATGGCATTGGAAAAGGAGGTGTCTGGGCATTGTGCAGCCAGGTTTGCTTTGCAGCCACATGCTGGACAAAGTTTTCCCAGCTAAGGAAAGAAAGGCTCTGATTCCCCTTATTTTACACCACTGAAAGTAACATGGGCTGTGAACATTGGCAAAGAGAATTCACCTTAGATGAGAGCTAATCCAGAGAGAGGAAATTTGTCACCTGACATCCTGCTCTGCAGGTGCTTCTTCTGTTACAGATGTACAAAACTCCCACTGCATTGCAGTTTGAATCCATCTGGGCCCAGGTAAGAACTATTGTAAGAAACACAACTGCCTTCTTCCTTAGCTCTCTGACATGAAGACAAGACAGAGTTGTGTTGTTGGGAATCCTCACAGCACTCTTGGTAAATGACTGGGGAGAGACACTTCATAGAAACTCACAAGACAAATTATATTAAAAATTAGGTGAAAAAATAAACAGCTTGATTGGGACTTAAAGGAATAGTAACTGCACTGTGTGTTTTTATGGCTGAATGGCTGCTGGAAATACTAAAGGACTAATTTTGCAAATCTCCCATATGCAGAATCCCTGGGAGTTAGGACCACTCTGTCCTGACTGTGTAATTCTTAACCCTTTCATTTCTGCTTCCTTCTTATATTGCAAGATGAACCAACAGCATATGCAGGCAAGCCCCAGCTGGCATCTTTTGCCCAAGGCAGGTGCTTAAGTGACACAAAAACCTCAACAGGAGTGCAAACGCCCTAACTGGAAATCTTACTCAGGTTCCCATTCAGGTCTCATTTCTCTGGAGAGAACTGTTTTTCTGTGCTTTCTGCTCTGGTAGCATTTACACAATGGTTTCTGCTTGAATGCTGCCAGTCTTGGAGAAATTGCTATCACCATGAGCAAACTCTGTACCAGATGGACAGAGGTCTTTCCCACATATTTCTGTGTGTTTACAAAATATCCCTCTGCACCTAAAACAAGATCACTCAGGCACTTCTTTTATTTAAAAACCAAATCCCACGACTTCTATCTCTGCTGATAAGATATCCTGTGCTAGTTTCAGAAGCACAGAAACTGTGCTATTTTCAGGGGGACTCCTCTGTGCTAATGAGTGTACCAGTATCTAGTTGAAGGTTTTTAGTCTTCAGAAATTGCCTGCAGCAAGGTCCCCATGCTCTGTCCTTCCCGTGATGCCCCTCTCTCTGAAGGAAAGAAGCTGCCCTTTGCCCATGGGATCCTGCCACAACTCCTGCAGTGAAGAACGCTTCTGCAAGAGAAGTTGGTCATGAAAGTCACCTTGAATATCTTCTTAATCACTTGTCTCCACCATGTACCTGAGAATCCTGCCTTATATGAAATCCAAGGTCCTGATGTAACTTCAGGTTGAAGTCATAAAGGATTTTTCAAACTGGTGACTAAGCATTCATCAGAAAATGAAGTGAGAGAAAGTAGTGTAGGATCTACCCTTATTTTAAAATTCAATTAGCTGCACAACCATGAAAAACAGCCCTGTGGTTATGTAGATTTAGTAAAGTCATTAAGATCTAAGATTACATGGGGTCCTATTTCCCCTTACTCTCCCTTTTGCTGCCCCCAGCAATCCTGCCTGTTTTCAGCCTATCACAATACAAACGGAAACAAATCACCAGGGGTTAAACAGCCTAAATTGGATTACAGTCACACTGTTCAGAAAATAGAGTATTGCTAGTAATTGCATTCTATTGAATAAATATCTCCACACTAGTTTACACCACATTAGTATTCTGACAACGATTATTCTCATTGTAATTTCCCTGTCCATGAATAAGTGTAACACAGAGCACAGAATACAAACAATTGATGTGTTCTGAGTGCTGGTATTTGTTTTGAAGCTTAAACAGCATCCTGGTTGGACATTAATAAAATCTTAAAATTAAAAAAAAAATCTAGACCCTTTTTCTTTCAGTCTTGCTGAAGATTTATCAGCCAAATAACTCAAGGCCCAAACTTGTTCCTGGTGAAGTCAATAGGAACTCTGTTAATTTTGCTTGCTTCATGACCCTCAAAATTCCTTTTATTTGTATCACAGTTGCCTCCTAAACTTGCTGGTTCCAAAATATTTATGGATAGTCTGTGATGCCTATCTCAATATGAAAGAATTCCAGTCTAAAAGAGGTTGGCACAGTTATGGGTAAACTTTGCACTTGATCACTTCTCAGGTATTTTATTGCAGCTTCTAGATAACAGCCTGCCTTAGCAATCTCCATACCTCCAGCTTTAGTGGGACTAGTGACTGCAGCTCCAAGCAGTTCAACCACTTTGATTTTTTTCAGTGCCTGCTGTTCTTTAGTTTCTCAGGGAAAGAGACAATGCCCTGACAGGCAGATAAAACAAGATATAAAGCAAAAAATATGTAAAGAGCAATTTAGTCTGACACTTCTCTAAGTTTCATGGGGTCATGGGAGACACGTGTCAAATATCTCAGTTTCTTTGTTCCTCCTTATAACTTTGTCTCTGAGACCTTTGAAGTTGCCCAGGGGAGTTTAGAGTCCCCAGGTTCAGCAGTTTGGCTATCTAGCAACTAAGAGCATCACCAATGTTAATGGGCCAGCAAGCTCTGGTGTGGAGCTAAGAAGACAAGAGAAGGCATCACTGGCAAGTAGACATACTGAAATACTGCTTCATTCCTTCTTGTCAGCTCAAGAACAGCCACATCACCCCACCCAGTGCATTTTGTAAAGAGCCTGTAGCCCTCCAATGGAAAAAAACCCAACGGCTGGATATCTTAAAGTGGGCGTTTGTGATAATTATTCCTTTCCCTTGTCATAGGTCCAGTAATTAAAAAATATCCCAGGAGAACTACAACACTCTTTTCTCTCTGGCACTGAGCAGCAGCATGAGCTATCAATGACATGAAGATGCCATAGTACCATAGAACTGGCCCAAGTGCCTGTCTATCTCATCTGTCATATCATAATGTTTTAGGCAATGATATGTCCATGTTTCCAGGAGAATATCTTAGTGATTATGACTTCTTATGGCACTACTTTGCATGGAAAGTGGTTTTTGTTGGTTTTTTTTTCTTTTCGGAATAGATGTCAGCTTTCTTGCCTAAAATGAAAGAAAAAAAAAAAAAAAAAAAAGACTGTGAGGGCAGAGGAAGAGGGGACTGACGTGAAAGAACAGAGATGAGTATGAAGATCAAAACTTGAATTAGCTGCACCTGTATAAATATAAAGCTGAGAATCTGGTCATTGCTTACAATATAAACATAATATTAGAATAAGGCTATCAATAATGGACAGCCGCTGAGAGGTAAAACCTACCATGGCTGGCATTTTCCAAAGAATTATGGCACCTTGGAGTACAATTTCCACAGTACTCCAGCCTGTAATCTTGTTGATAGATCACTTCCCACATGTAGGACTTGATGTTAACATTGAGAACAATCCACATTTTACTGCCAGTTCCAAGTGCATAGGGGAAGAACAAAGCACTCTGCAAAAACAGTTATGAAACTGGAAACAGGAAGCAGTAAAGGGCTGCATGAAAATGAAGTGCAGCAAGAAGCCCAGCATTTCAATCCTTTTCCTGGCAGCTGACACCATATATGCCAAAGACTGAAAGTGGTTCTATGCAGTATTGATTGTCTGAAAAACAGGTACAGGACAGGACCCACACAACCCCTCTCAGCAGCATCTTATTCTGGTAGCACTGGTGGAAAGACACCATTGTTATTGGGGTGAAGTTGAAGGGGAGAGTGAAGACATTTCAGGGCATTGCAGAAGGCTCCATCCAGGCATGGGCACCACAAGGGCCCTTTGGCAATACAGAAGCAGATCATGGTGTTTGGAATCTGGTAGGCACAGGGAGGACTGACCAAGAGGACTAAGGATGGTAAGGTGGTGGTGATGCTTTCTGAGGCATCAGCATTGCACCCTTGAACTTTAGGAACATGAATGTCCATTTTTTTTTATAGTACATTTTGTTTGTAAGTACACCTCAAGCTCATGCGCATTTGAGGCTGGGGGAAATGAGGATGCATCTGTTCTCCACATCACAGGTCTATCTTCTTCCGGCCTCCAAAGGGATAAAGCAATCCTGCAAGATCTGTGAACATCAGAAGAAAACTTCCCTCTTCATATAAGCAAAGGGATGGATACACCCTCCTGAAGAAATTCCACCTGTCTCCTACTGAAACCTAGCACAAGCAAGCCCAGTGGCAATGATAAAGGCTGTGGCCACGCTTTCCTGAATGGAGCACAATGCAACATTAATTCACCCTGGTTTTTAAAGAGGAGAGTTAATAACTTCAGTCAGGAATTTACGAAAATTGAACTTAGGCTACTGACCCAAGACACAGCAATTTGGAAGCTGGAAGAGAGATAAACAGAACCTATTACATGGCAGCAGCATTTAACTATGGCAAGAGTGCTGATATGTGATATCTGGGTCTTGGATCAGTAGCTACAGATACCATAAAACCACCGTGTGCAATTAGACACAATCTGTGATGTGCATTTCATAATAAGGCCAGCAGTACCACAGCATGGTTACTGACTTCATTCACAAACTACAAGCACAATTTTTCCAGGTCGCAGTTAAGGTCATTTTTAGCAACAGCAGAAAACATTCTTGTTTCCTGACAGGTATTTACAATCTTCTGAGGTCTTGTTAATTAGTCAGATTTTATTTTGCTTTTGACATTAGCCCTGTGGAGGGGGGCAGTGGAGAACCACAGAAAAAATGAAGAAAAAAAATCTGTTCCAGAAAAGCAAAACCCATAAATCTGATCATATTCCATTTTTTCATTAGTATACAAAAATAAAACACATTCTAAATTTTTGCTGAAACACAGTAGCTGGTTTTGCTATCTTCATTTAAAACAGCCTAACCCCCTAATATGTTAGTGGTAAGTACTACTTTCCTTTTTTTTTTTTCCATATGAGTTACAAACATAAAAAATAAGATCTGACCCTTCCTTCCCCAAAACCATTATCAAAATCACATGCAAAACTGATCCTCCTGGAAGCCCAATTTACTTGAAGCACCTTCGCTCCACTTGGCTAAAGAAGGAGCAGTAATCCATGTGCTGGTCTCTGCTTATAAGCCATTTCTAAGAAACAAATACCTTAATCTTAGCAACAACAGGGTTTGGTATTTCTAACCAGAAGCTTTTAACAGAGAAACCTTTTTGGAAAAGTTAAAACCTAAGCAATCAACTTTTCAAAGCCTCTTTTGTGGAGTGAATAAGGCCAGTTTCAAGTCTGAGGAGCCCAGACATGCACAGCTCTCAGTGACTTCACCCCAGATGCCACCCAGTTGTCCATCACAAGCACTGAACACAGCAGTACCAAGGAGACCATAGCCCTTGAGAGCCAAGCTCCCACGGCCTTCCCTGCAAGAGTAGCACCTTCCCACAAGCCTGTTTAGATCAGTGAAGAATGGAAGCAACCTCATGCCTTAAAGCATGCATTTATTTGGGATTTGTAATGCCTATCATTCATAAGACCTGGCGCTGCAGTCACTTTAGTACTGTGTTGAGCTTGGATTTCAGACTTAAACCCATCTACTAATATGCCAAAATTTCTGATGGGGAAGGGAATTCATGAAACCCTTGACTGTATGAACTCCTGACTGCTCCAGCCTGTCAGCCCAATCCTAGGGCAGTGACAAGGCCCCTGGGCACCACCCAAGGTAACTGAGAGGGTGCTGTTCACCATGGATAGGGTGCACACACAGCCCTACAACAAACAAACAGCTGGGGGAGAATCAGGGGAGCAGTTTGGGGTTATTTGTTCAGGTGGCCTAGTGTAGCTGCAAGGATAAGCAAAGTTATATTCTCAGGCATCCACAGAAAAAGACATTTCCAGGCAGAAAAGTATTTCTGCCTTTGAAGTCCAGGAAATTCAGAACTTAAGTATTTAGACAAGGAGAGCCTCGAGGATTTCTTTTCTCTTCACAGAGTTTCAAACTGAGCAGAAGATTTTATCTAGCTCTTACTGAATCAGACTCCAGGTTGGAATTGAAAGAAGCTGTAAATTATAGGCACTGAATCTGGTAGGAATTATTAATAAGCAGATTTATTGTGACCTGTGAGAATCACAGAATCATAATTTGTCCTGAAAGAGACCTCCAGAGGTCATCTAATTTAACTCTTTGCAAAGGTTTGCTTAGATCAGGTTGCTCTGGGATGGATCCAGATGAGTCTAATGCTTTCAAGGATGAAGACTAAACAATGTCTCTGGGCAAATTATTTCCATATTTGACCACTCCCTTTGTAAAAAACCAAACCCAAAACAAATAAAGAAACAAAAACCCCCAAACCATCAAAACCCCCAACTCTTTAATATTTAATATAAAATTTTCCAGATTTCAGCTTGTGTTGTTGGTTCTGTCACTTCCTTCTTCTGCTGGGGAGCCCAGAACAGAAGCAGCACTCCAGATGCAATTTCAGAAGTGTTGAACAGAGGAGAAATATCATTTTTGCTGGACCTGCTGGCTACACTCATTAATACAGCCCAGGACACAATCTGCCTTGGAAAAACATGTTTGAAATCTGGCTATTATATGGCTTTAGTTAGTCTGTACTGGAAACCTAGAACTGGCAATATTTCCCCTCTGCACTTTTAAAAGAAAGTGCAACAGAGTCTGTGACTCAGGCCACAAATTATTCAGAGTTTCTCATGGAAAAAAAAAAAGAGTGAAAAAAACCCCTAAAAAACCCAAAAGCAAAACCAAAAAACCCTAAACCAATCCAAAAATAAAAACCAAAACCAAAAAATCCCCATATTCAGTAGACTGGTGAGTCTTTCTGAGTTTCACCAATACACAAAATTATTCTGTGCGGCTCAGTCATGGAGGCACTTTTTTAGAGGATCCAAAATCAGACTAATTTGTAATTTTTTCTGTTGTAACCAGGCTACAGTTCATTAATCTATCTCAAAGTCTTCACTTTCTTGTGTATTTTACTGTTACTTTGAACAAGGAAATGTCATAGACTGTAGGAATTGTTTTGCCCGATCTATTCTATAGCACCAAAATAACACTGTCTTCTTTCTGATTACTCTTAGGATCAGTAGATTGTAAATGTTAAAAAGAGAGGACACCCAGTAGAATTAGACTATTGAATCAGTGTATCCCTGAAAGACCACAATGCACACAACTTAATTTTTCTTCCCTTGAAGTAATTTGGAATTTTTCCCTCAAGTTGACCATGGGTTGGATTTACTTTATAGCAACAAAGTGTCAGGTGAAAAATGAGAATCTGAATCTTCCACAGAGGAATGTTTTTATACAGCTCATTCTGATACAAAAGTGCACTGAAAAATGGCTTTGCATTGAAATAACTTTGAATTTAAGGCAGTAGAGATTTAAGCTGATCATTGCAGACATTTGTTACAGTAAGAGTTTTGGTCCCTTGGCATAGTGGTTTCGCTGCCTTCCAAAAAACAGTGTTTCTATCTTCCCCTACAGATGATTTATCTTTACCCACAGCTTTGTTCATGCTATTATCTCCTTCATGTGGAACCACAAAACACTTGAATCAGAGCAAAAGAACACCATGTTACACAGAAAAAGCCAAGAAAATGGATTTGGTGTTGAGCTGACAGCTTTGACTTATACAGAGGCTGTCTGAGATGAAGCACTGCCTGTAAGCATGAGCATCAAGCCCAGTCTTCAGCTGGGCTCACATGTGAGGAGGGAAAGCATCATCAAACTAACTTGGAGTGCTGCTGAGCTGAGACGAATTCAGAACCCTGCCTGAGCCTCCTCCTGTGCTCTGATAGATGGCAGAGGAGGATGAACTCAGATGGCCAAGGGGCTTCCCTGAAGCAGCTGATGTGATCTGTCAGGCTCTTGCCTAAAAGACAGCCCAGGGAAGGAAAGAGGGAGGAAAGGAGGGAAAGGAATAAAAAGAGGAATGAAATAATATTGCTCATGCTGTCCTCTTTCCCCAGTTGGAATCAACCCACATAACCAGCGGGAGAACATCTGTCTCCAGAAAGACAAACACATAGGGCTGTCAGTTCTAACAAGTATGAAAGTCATTATTACTAACACACACATTATTATCCAGAGACCACTTTATAAATCCAACCCAGCACTGTGATCCAGCAGGCCAGAAGCTTTCTTGACAGTAGATTCTACTAGGAATATGGTTTTCATCTAACTAGTTCACAGGACCGAAGGAATAACCATCTGCTCCTTGCTCTCCTCCCACAGGCACTATCAGAAAGGGCTTAGTGAAAGATAAGGATAATACTGATGCTTTCTTAAGAAGAAGCACAGCAGCATTTCCTCACACTTATGTGCCTTCCACAAAGGGGCAGCAATTGTTTAACACAGCAGATGCTGTACCTGCTATTTGTCTACAAGCCAAGGAGGTTGTCTCAGGGTGTGCATTTAACTGAGGCAGAAAATGGTTCTTGGTAGCAGGCAGTAATGAATGAATCCACAGGAGTCACTCCAGCCTGCCTGGGCTTGGCTGGTCCCCTGCAGCCTGCAACAACTCAGCAGCATTGTTAGTGAGTTACAGAAGAGGGATGTTTGCAGCTGACTGAAAACCACCTCGCTGGAAGGTGTTTGCTGCAGGGAATTTCCTGCAGGTCATTTCCAGAGGCAGGCCCAGGTAAGGAGTCAAGGACCATCCCAAGCACTGTGGACATCAGCAGGATGATTCAAACTTGAATACTCTTTCTTCTTGGAAAAACAAATCACTTACCAAGCAATCTCCCTCTCTGCCTCCATGGGCCTTGTTAGCAGGCACCCTGAGCACCTCAGGACCTTAATGGTTTTATTAATCATTGCAGCTTTTCAGTGCAACAAGTAGGAGTAGCTGCTATTCACAAATGGAGACCAGAGCCCTGAAAGCATTGATCTTTCCATTTCATTTCATTAGAAGTCCAAATTCATTGCTAAAGTACACTTGGTGCTCTCAAGGGTGTTGTACTGCTCACATCCAGCTTTTCTGTGCCTCAGTCTGATGAGGGTGTGTGCAAAACTGTCTCAGACTGATGCAAACTGCAGCCCATGAGCTTCTCCCAGCTCTACCTCAACAGTAATCCCCCAGAGCAGATCCTCCAGCTGCCTGTTCCCTCCTTGTCTTGCTCAGCAAATCCTCCTTCCACAGGCATATCCATAACACACCTGGGGCTGTTGCAGGCTCATTCTGTGCATCCATCTGTGATGAGGGCTGTGGGAGATAAGCAATGTGACAGGAAGCTTCTGAGAGGTCTACAGGGAGAGCAAGCTGTGCAAAAGCCTTTTCCCACCCTCCACACACAAACACACACCCCATGAGCCAGGTTAGCCCAAGGCCTTCCTTGTGGCTGTGGAAAACCCTACAGCTGCTACCCCTGAAGAACTGCAGCCTCAGCAATTGCAACCAGCCAGGGGCTGGGTCCTGCTCTGCTGGATTTGGAACAAGTCCAGCAGACAGCCCTAAACATCACCTTCACAGATGTCTTTGCATCTCTGTTGCTTTCCATTGGCTACGGAAGAAAATATATTAACCTGTTTCTCAGTCTAATGGGTGAAGGACAAGGTGGATTATCTGCTCAGCTATTGCTCCCATACTTTGCCATGGATCTGCAGTTGTAAGGAGCAGCCATGCCAAATATTTCTGGGTCAAGTTAGCAAGCATCCAGAGCTGGGCCCAAGAGAGCAGAGCTCATATATTCCCAGCTGTGTTACCACCTTGTCTATGGCCACATGGTCTGACCTCACCAGCCTCACATCCTGGCACAGGCATCACCCACAGGAGACATTGCTCCACGTTTCCTCTGTGCCACCCCACTTATATGGGGGCATAAGCACACAGAGAATCATAGAATGGTTTGGGTTGGAACAGACCTTAAAGCTACAACCCCATGTCATGAGCAGGGACACATTCCAGTAGATCAGGCTGCTTGAAGTCCTGTCTGGTCTGGCCCAAACACTTCCAGGGACAGGGCAACCACAGTTTCTCTGAATTTCCTGCAATCACATCACAGATTTGCAGGAAAGAGTGATGTGTTTACCTCATATTAATATTTTAATATTTTATCAGCAGTATGGCAACAGCTAAAGAAAAGACTCCTTCCCTTTACTAATGGCTTCTGCTTAGGTACTGCACACCAGGAGTAATCATCAGCAGTTTCTTCCATCAGAAGTCCCACCCCTTCCCAGCTGCAGGGACACGCTGTGCTACCAAGGCAGCCAGCAGTCCTGTGACGTGCTAAAAGACACATCACAGGAGGAGCTTCCAGGGCAAAAGCACAGCGTGAGACAGAAGAGAGATGCAAGGGATGAGCAGTTCTCATGTTGGAAAGATGCGTGTGCTGTACCTCCTTCCTTGTTAAGTTATGTTTGAAATATAGTTCCTATTTTCTGGTTAAAAAAAAAAAAACCACCAAAAAAAAAAAAAAAAAAAAAAAAAGGACTACATTTTAATTAAGCTTTTCTTGCTGCTCAAGTTGGCTTGATAGCAATTCCTATGAATCCAGGCCCCTACTGACACATGAATTGCTTCATTTTCATTTGCTGAAATGCACCAATTAAAAACTCACAGTGGAAGAGCTTCTGAGATACAGCTTGGCTGTCTCAGTTAAAAACTCTTGTAGCTTTGGCAATCTCAGCAATTTATTTTGCCACAGATCACATTTAGTCACAAATTATAGTGCTGCAAGTAGATAACAGAGCCATAAGCTTCCAATAACAGTTTTTAGAAAAAAACAGAATTTGCTCTCTAATGTTGGTCTCTCTCCTATTTGCAGTTTGTCTAACTTTCATTTCTTGAATATATGGCAAGCCATGCTACACTATAAGGAATAGTAAAGATCATATGTGCAGAAGCACACAGCTGTCAAACCCTCCACAACGTAATCAAAGATTTATAGGCTAAATGCAGATAAAACCTTCCTGACACCAGAGGCTCATTATCTGTCTCATGTCAAATATGAAACTCAAGGTTCAGAAATACCAACATACTATGATATTTCTCAACATTCTGAGATACATAAATTTTCTGGTATATACAATTTCTCAAAATTCCTGAT
Source organism: Cettia cetti (assembly GCA_013401135.1). NCBI lineage: Eukaryota > Metazoa > Chordata > Aves > Passeriformes > Sylviidae > Cettia > Cettia cetti. The sequence goes on along the minus strand of VZUI01068594.1, from coordinate 4,924 downwards.
ATTTTTGCTGGAGACACACGCAGAACCACTGAGTAGTGCCAGCATACTTCCCACAGAAGCTCAAACTCATGCCACAGACTCTCACTTCTGCATTCATGAGGACTGGCCCAGCAGAGATAGCAGTATGGCAGGGCTTTAACACAACAGAAACCAAGAGGAGCTGATATCTAACAGCACCTGGGTTACACCAATCATGCAGGATGTGTGAGACCCAGAGGTCCAATCTCTCCCAGGGTAAACATGAAGAAAATTCTCTCATGACCATGTCCTAAATGCAAAACTTTCAGATCTTTCTGGTGGGTCTGTCTGAAACGCTCCTGATGAAGATACTGCATGATTGTGAGACATCTAAATATTCATTAGAGGACCTCAAAGCACCCTCATCCCTTCCTGCATCTGATCTAAGAGATGTTGTCATTCTTTTCTTTCAGGCAGATTGAATGGGTATTTAATGAGCCCATACAAAGCTGAACAGCTTCAGTGGGACAGAGAAAGCAAGACTTGCTCAAAAAGAACTTACAGTCTGGTGGCTTTCAGCACTCTCCTGGGAGATATCAGTTGAAATTCCTTCAGTGAGGTAAGAGACTTCAACCTTGGTCTTTCATACCCCAAGGAAGCAATCTTAAATAATAATGCTTTTTATTAACTGACGTGGCACCATTTCCTCTTGTGTGTGAGAAAATCCAACGTCATTAAAGCACTTAACCTTGGAAGAGTATTAGTATGACACAAGTTAAAGGAAGCACCATATTCCAATAGCTGTCAGGACACTAACTCTCTGTCCCATTCCCTACCAGCTACTGCTGGCATGCCAGGTCTGATGATCTCATTTTAGGTGGCATTCCTGGCTTTTCAGGACCTTGGTGCCTGACTTGGAGATGCAGCTTCCACTAGAGGACAAAGAGGTCACAAAAGAAATGTTACAATTCTGAATCCAAATATCCTTGGAGGACTTAGCTATGACTGTCATGGAAGGACACCATCCATCAAGTGACTCTCAGGTCATACACTTCCCTCAATTAAGGGCATGATTGATTTCTACAGAACTCCATGGAAGAACTTCCATGGACTTCACTAGGAAGTGGTTTATTTCTCCATTGCCCCTAATTCCACCATGGAGTTTAAGCACTCTGATTCACTAGGTCTATGATGTAGAGTGCTTACACGCCAAATGGAGCATAGTTTATCTCCGTTCTCATAAAACTCTACTGCAAAAAAAGAAATGGAAGCTATTAAATAATTCAAGGGTGTCATAGCCATCAGCTGGCTGAATACCTGTGAAACGTGCTTACAGAATATGACACTAAACCTTGTTCTACTCAGAAGTACTGCTAACAGCAACAACAAAAAAACCCAACACATAGCAAGACTTTTTCTCATCCTGGTTATGTTTTAATAACAATAACTATGTAACAGCAGCACTTCATATCCAAGTAAGGATGAATTTTGATTTCAAATCAACATCACCTTTCCAATTTCTAGATGTAAAATTTGTGTAAGGTTGCAATTGGAGCAACAAGATGATAAACTCCTGGGACAACAAAATAACTGTTACATCTAATCCTCAAAATTTGCTTTAAATTTAAAGCAAACACAACTAGCAGTACAAAGGCCCCTGGATCATAGCAGATACATAGATTAATAGAAGTCACTTGGTTCCATGGATATCCCACAGTCTCTAAGCCCAGAGGTGCAATCCCCTCTGTATACATCAATGGACTATACGGCCAAGCAGCTTTGGCTTCCCACAGAGCCCTCCAGCATGGCAGGTATTTTTGCCTTAAAAAGGGCTATCAAAAAGTTTCAGGCATATCAAATACCATGCAAGCTATGTTGAGACCTACCAGAACAGTATTTTTATGTCAGGAACTGTAGATATTTGTTGCTGCATTCAACAATAGATTGAGAGCATATGGATGTGAAATTCAGCTGGGAAATTACTGGAGGGCTCTTGTAGAGCTGAGTGGAACAGATCTCATGTAGATTCAACCCTGCTTCCTTGCAGTCTTTGTGGGGGCTCAGATAAGGGAGCTGCTGAAATGAACCCACTCCAGAACCAAAGCTGTGTTTTGTCTGCGATGGAGCTTTCTCTCAAAAACAGAATTTACAAAGAAATGCTTCTGCAATCTGAACAAGCAAACCACTTGAACCTGGGAGTGACCCCAGGGAGGTATCATATTTAATAGTGTGGCCTTCCCTGTTGACTTCAGTACGTGTGCAAGCACACCTGAGTCTGTGGTGCCTATGTTCCCTCTGCAACATCTGCACAAAGCTCAGTACCTCAAAACTGGATAATGAATACCAGCACCCTGAGCAAGGACTCACCTAACTGAGGACTTGCTAACAGCAAGGTCAGAAGTGTGCCTTCAATTCTGCCCTCCTGCAGTTTGGGCTCCCAGCTCAGGAACTGTGCAACCCTTCCTGCCTCCACTTGATAGCCAAAGGCTGCATTATCTTTAGCAGATAAGCACCAAAACTCTAATTTTTTTCTTTTTTTCTTTTTTTTTTTTTTTATTTAAACACTGTACAAGAGGTCAACTCTCTCTCTAAAACCCAGTCACTGAGGTAGCATGCAGTGTTCCAGCCATCCTGCCACCTGTTTACCTGCAGATTTTAGCTGCTTTGAGGCTTAGAGGTAAAGCATAAAGAAGTTTAGGCATCATAATTTTAGGCACTAGTCAAAGTGACATACAGGCACTGTAAATCCTTTGTGGATTTTCCACCCAATTCCTTACCTATGTGTGCACTAAGCCATTATGGATGTGGTTTATGATACAAAAATACTCACCAATGGTTTCTTACCCTAGAAAGCAGCTGATTGAACAGACAATATGGATTCAATGGACCAGTCATGGCAAGGAAGCTCGAAGACATCAAAGAGATTAAAGCAGCAGACAAGGTGCAGAAAATTAGGCATTGAGGTGAATTGAAGCAGACAAGAAAAAGAGAAAACATGATAGAGAGCTGTAAATCTTTGTGGATGTGCATGAACACACAAGTGACTGCCTGGGCCATACAGAGTTTCCACTCATGCACAGATACATTTTACCATACATTGAAGAAGATTCAGAAAGAAACTTGGCCTTGAACACAGGGCAGCCAAACATTTTAATGAAGAAGTATAACTGGTCCAGAGATAGTAAGATACAGTGTTGAGACAAAGCTTCCAATGGAAATGGGAGAACATTAAAAAAAATCACTTCTACGTTCAGTTTAGCTCCTCCTTTTAGGATACTCACTTTCACACATGCCCATCTTTAATTAGCAAAGAAATTTCACAATACTCTGACTATGAAGCAGGGCCCTCCTTTGTCCAACAGCAGCTATAGAGGAGAGGAACTGCAAAGGGAACTATGCAGTGTCCAGAAATCACATCTACATCACATTCAATACATTTTGGACATTTGCTCAACTAGCCTTGAACCAACCCTGCCACGCGAGTACATCTAGTTGGGTGGGATGTGAGAGAAACGTGCACTGTTGGGATGCAAACCAAAGTGCATGTGTGTCAGGGCTGGGTGTTTGGGAGGTTCATTTCAAAAACGCTCCCATGGACATAGCCACCAGCTGAATCCAAAACAAAAAGGTTCTGATCTGGCTGTGTGTCACTGCTGCAATTGCTTGCAATGCCCGCACCATCCCAAGCAGTGCTCATTTCCCCAGTCCCAGAGGGAGCAATCCTTCCCACCCCAAAGGCCAGGTGTATATCTGAAACCACAGAGATGTAGAATCTGATGGAAACCGTATTCTTTGAGCCTGTGGGCAGTGCCCAGGGCCCTGGTAACACTACAATTGCTCCTTCATTCACCGCTATTTAGTGGCTACTCAGAACAGCAGTTGCAGTTGGGCTTATAAATTACAACAGACAAAGGGAATAAATGAGACAAAATTAAAGACATTACTCCTACACCCCATAAATTATCTCTGTAGTCTATTTTAACAGCGTGAATTTACCAGTGTATGTTAAAACAGAATGAAAAATAAACCCACCTAGCACACTAACTAGGCATTAATGAAAAAGCAAAAGATTGTTTCGTATTCTCCAAAACACAGAAAGCAAAATATTCCCACCAGATCTCATAATGCCTTTCCAGGGGAGAAAAAAAAAAATCATAATCTTCTATATTGAAAAAGAGGCTGAGCTCTTGAAGTCGGAAAGAAAATAAATTAATAAACTTAATTAAACACTCCGCGCATGGAGGAATCGAAGGCGCTAAATCAGCCCAGGAGAACCGGGCGCTTTGACTGCGTTCACTTTACAACTTCCCCGTCACCGTGCGCGGCCCCAGGGAGGCACCTCCTGGCGCTCCCGCGGGGGCTGCGCGGGGCGGGCGCTTCCCCCGGGGCAGCTCCGCGCCTCTGCGCGGGCACCGCGGCTTTCGCACGGCCACGCACCGAGGCTCCGCTTCGCCTCTCGGCGCCGTCCCGGGCAAACTCCGGCTGCGGAGCCTCCCCCCGAGCACACCGGCGGGCTGGGCTGCTGTGGCACCGCTCCCTTAAAGGCGCCGCGCCTGTGCGAGTTGGGGCTGAGCGCGCTGCACGCCCGCTGCCCGCGCAGAGCTGCGCAGCGGCGGAGCCGGCAGCCCCGACCTCCGCCCGCCACCAGCCTCGGCGGGGAGCACAGCGCTTGGCATGTAGGAGCGAAGAGAGGGAAAAGGTGCGGGGTGGAGGGAGGTGAGGGGGAGGAAGCCTGGGGGGGAAGGAAGGAAGGAAAAAAAAAAAAAAGAGCTGCCTCTTTAAATGCTGGGGGCTGAGCGCTTGCCGGGGCGTCCGCGGTGGATCCAGCCTCCCTCCCTCCCCTCGGCCGTGCCTCTCCGGCGCTCATGCCCAGCCGCGGAGCCGGCGGCGCGGCGCTCGGGCGCTGCCGCTGCGCGGGGAGCAGGAGCCGCGCCGGGCCGGGGCCATGATCCGGGCGCGCCGCCCC
>VZUI01068570.1:0-15076 GCA_013401135.1 Cettia cetti | reverse complement strand
CATGGCGGCGGGGGCGGCCATGGCGGCCGAGGCGCCCGCGTCTGGTGCGGCTGTGAGGGCGGCGCCGCTCCTGGCGCTGGAGCCGCGGCTGCAGCGCCAGTTCCAGCAGAAGGTGCAGCGGGCCCGCACCAAGCGGCCGGCCAAGGTGAGCGGGGCGGCCCGGCGGGGCGGGGGCGGCCCGGCGAGTCCCGGCCCGGGCTGACGCGGTCTCTGTGCCCGCAGGAGGAGCTGACGCCGGGCGTGGTGTTCGTGGGGCATCTCCCGCGGGGCCTCTGCGAGCCGCAGCTCCGCGAGTACTTCGGGCAGTTCGGGACGGTGACGCGGCTGCGGCTCTCCAGGAGTAAGAAGGTGAGGAGCGGCCCCGGCCGTGCAGTACCGGGATGTGGCGGAGCGCTCCCGGCTGGTGCCTGAGGCCGGGCCGGGCGGGCTCCGTGGCCTCTGGGGCTCCCCTCTTGCTCAGCAGCGGCCTGGGGCGCTCGGGAACCGCACGTGGGACGCAGCGGGGCCGTGTCCGGACGGAGCGGCAGGGCCGGGGGCTGCCTCCGGCTGCGAGGAGGCGGGGCCACGGCTCTTGCGGTGCTTTTTTCCCTAAGTAAATTCACTCCAGTGGGGAGTGCTGGAGTGCACCTGTTTAAGGTACAACTGAAGTGCCACCATTCTGTTTTAACTTGTTGTTTTGTGTTCAGTAAATCTAATTTCTTCTCCCTTCTGGCTTTGCTGTCACATTATAAGACTACTGTATAAGCATGGAACAGTAGGGCAGCAACAATGCAAGGGAGCTTTGGCTTTTTAGCAAGTAGATACATGTGAGCAGTTTGTTTTGTGTGCAAATAAGTATTTTACAAATAATGTCACACGAATTTAGGACTAAATCTGGTGCTTTTTGTAATTTCAGTGAACTTTGTGAAATTACTTGTTGAGAATGGGCTGAGACTTTGGATGAATAAAATAATTTTAATAGAGCCTTTCAGGTACCAAAGCATTGTTTCATGTTTCTGTTGTCACTCACAGACTGGAGGGAGCAAAGGCTATGCATTTATGGAGTTTGAGTCTGATGATGTGGCCAAGATTGTTGCAGACACAATGAATAACTACCTGTTTTCTGAGAGACTGCTGAAGTGTAAGTATAAGCTGCAGTGTAAGTCCTTTAGCACGCAGAGGAAACTTGTAGTTACTTCAGTTATCCTGCCCAACTGTGCATAAAATCTTAGGGGTTTTTAATGAAGTTTTGTCCAAAAGTATTTTCTATGGGGCTGAGCTGTTCAAGATGTGTAAAGAACATGCTCAGCAGACTTTTAGTCACTAGTGTTGTTTTTTTCTCCGGGCTGATATTGTTCTTAGTGATTCTGTAACATGAAATCTCAGGGTAATGTTTGGTTTGCTGTAAAGATAGTTCCTTTCACATGGAACCTCCTTGGTATTTGTAACTGCTGCAGTTGTCTGTAAGGTTTGACATAATGGGGCTTTTTTTGAGTAAAAGATTGATGAAATCACTGAGTTTCTCAATTATTGTAACAGTAAAACTTCCTTTGTAAAGGATTATGAGTCACGTGTTGTTGTAAAACAATTTTGTCTGATCTTTCTGGGTGAAATCCATTTCTCTTGCTGGCTGAGGATGCAGTGACCTTTCCTGTGCTGCAGCAGCACGGTGTTGTGTGAGTGCCCCCGGCGGGAAGGGGAGCGGTGCCGTAACGCCGTGTCCTGTCTGTGGTCCAGGTCAGTTCCTGCCCCCCGAGAAGGTCCATGAGGATCTCTTCAAAGGCTGTGACAGGATCTTCCGGAAGCCGTCCCAGCCGGCCGTGCGGCGCTACAACAAGGTGCGCTCCCTGCTGGAGAAGGCCAGGATGACCCAGCGCCTGCTGCGGAAGGAGAGGCTCCTAAGGAAGAAGCTGGCGGAGAAGGGGCTCGAGTATGACTTCCCGGGATTTGTAAGTGTGCCGTCGTTTCGATGAGTGTGTTTCTAGGGTTGTGCTGAATACGTGGAAATTGTGTTTTGTGTGGAAGTGGCAAACGAGCTGGAGCCCCAGGGAGGCTCCCTTCTGTAGAAGCTGCACAGGAGCTCGAGGAATTCAGCATGGTGTGTTGCTGGGCTGCACTCTGTGTCCCTGTGTGTTTGTACCTGTAGAGAAGTAAACAGGTAACAGCAAAGGGGAGATGTTCCTTTTCTTCTGTTGGTACAAGCAGTTGGATATTCTGTTTAATACTGGAGTGCAGATCACCAAAGCACAGAAGGGGCTTTGCTGAGCCGTGTGGGAGGCTTAGGCAGGGTGGGGGTTTGAAGGCAGGTCCCAAAACCAGAACTTCCAGCCACAGCCACTGCATGTTCTTCCTCTGCAGAGTGCTTGGGTCAAGTACTTGAGCTGTAAGCAATTAATGCTGTTTATTGTGGAATGCTTTAAATTGCACTGTAGCACCTTTTCTTGTGTTGCTTTGGGTGTTTTTGTTCAAACCAGATCATTTCTGTGTCAGTTGATTTATTACTTTAAACCTATTTGCTGTAGCAAAGATTTTGTAGCCAAGAAACAAAGAAACCTATGAATAGTTAAGTGACTGCATCTCCATACAAGTGTGTAGTGATCCACCTGATGTGTCTTGTTTCCTAGGCTGCACAGGCACTTTCCAAAAAGAGGAAAAAAGTTAAAACATCCAAGAAATCAAAACTGAACATTTCTTTGAGCAGCCAGGTAAGCTGGACCAGTCCTGGTGGTATCCAGTACCACATTCACACTGGGGCGGGTGTTTGAAGTCTTCAGATGGGACCTCAATACTGATTTCAATGCACAAAACCCTTGACATTGCTTGCTTGGGAGATGTTTGTGCCAGAAGTAGCTCCTTTGAGATGTATTAACACTCTTGAGTGGGGGAGTGTGATTGAATCCTGGTGCTCCCTTCTCCTGTGAGGGTATTCAGCAGCAAAGGCTTCTGCTCAGCACGCTGTAACCAGCAGTGCCTGCTGTCAGCCTCTGCTGTTTAGCACTCCCTTGAGGCAGTGTAGTGCTGGGGCCAGGCACCTGTGCACCCCCTGCACCCCTGCCTGCTTGATGGAATCCTTCTGTTGGAGCACGTTTCAATGCCGGCCTGTTCTGATCAAAAGGGAGTTGAACTGTTAATACACTCTAGTGCTATCTGTCCCCATTTCCTTACTTACTGTTCTTCCTACCTCATGCTCTCCAGGCATGGTATTTGGTGTTTTGGAAACAAATGCCAGGTAAAAGTAGCAGTAGGATGAATGGGAAGCTCAGGTCATCAGGACTGAGACTTGGGATATTGACAGTCTAAACAATCTGTAAGGCATTAACATTTCTGTTCTGTTTCATCGTTGTTGGGAAGAGACGTGTGTGTTCAGGGATTTTTATTATTGCTGGGTTTACTTAAGATGATTGGGGCACAGCTGGTTGTGAGGAAGACAGGATAACTAATACAATTCTGTTGACTGAGTTCTGAGGGCTTACTGAGGTAACAAAGCTGGGATGTGTCAGCTCTGCTGTCAACTTGAATCTGGCATTTCTGTGTGCCAGTCTCAAATACACTCCCTCTCCCCCCGCCCTGTTGCCCTGATTCTCCTCCACTTGACTTTTGTGATGATTTGAGTCAGAAAATACAGAGTTTAGAAAGCAAATGTGCATAACGACACGTTGGAAAATGTGAATTAATTTCCATTTGCCTTTCACATACACTTCTTTGAAGGTGACACTTCTGTCCAAAGAAATAATGTCTACAAAAGTAGCTAGTTATAAAACAAAAGCAATTTCTGAAGAAGAGCTGGGCTGAGGTGTCTTGTGGTACCACAGGGGCAGTGACACCTTTTTCTGGCAGATGGCTTTGCAGTGAATCCTGTTTTTCTGATCTCCTCAGGATCCTACTCCAGTCTGTACTCCAGCAGTGCTTGAGCGCCGGAAAGCTGCTCAGGTGGATGATGACACAGAAGACAATGAAGTAACTCTCAGGCTGCCCTCTGCCAGTGTTAAGGACACTGTGCAGAGACCAAAGAAGCAGCCAAGGCAAAGATCACGCCTGAAGAAACAGAAACAGACTTAAAATTTTTGTGGCTGTAGCCATATTTTTGTCAACTTAAAAACAATTGAGGTGGAGCTTCTACTGTGGCTGCTGCCCTGGCTTGGTTCATCCTGCCTAGACTCTTCCAGTTTTTCTTAGGCAAGAACTCTGTTCACAAATCCTGTCCCTCTGGTTTAGGCATTAAGGGACCTATGGTCCTCTCTGCCTGTGAAGTATTCTTGACTTTGTGCTCACAAGTGCCCGTGCTGTGACACAGCTGCAGTAGTCCAAAATCTTCAGTTAATTTTGTAACTTCTGTCTAGCCCTCACTGTTTGGAAAGAAAATGTTACACTGTCCATTCAGAGCTTGCTAATGCAAGCAACTGTATCTTAAATTTATAATTAATGACAGGTTATTAAAAGAATTACCATTTTTCAGCTTTCTTGGCTCTTGGTAATGATTCTTTAACTGAATGTCTGTGTTTTGTGTAAGTTCTCATGTATTTGCACCAATTGATGCTCTTGAGAAGATGCACCAATAATCAGAGTAGTCTGACTTCTACTGGCAGTTCTGCTGTCCTTTGTCACTGCATTTTAGTTTCACTGCATGCATGAAACAAGGGTATCTTCTGCTCCAGGGGGTGATAAGCACATTGAAATATTGTAATAACCAGGAGTGCAAAGGCAGGTTTTTGTCAGCAGTAGTATGAGCTCAGAGAATTGAATGTAGCTTTTTGTAATGCATTAAGATTCATTCTTGTTCCAACTAGCTTGTCATGCAGATGGCAGGTATCCAGTCCTGCTTGAACAGGCATTTTGACTGTGCAGTCAGAATTTGGATTTTAATGGAAGTTTGAGTTCTGTAGAAATCCCAGTTTGGGTTCTGTGCACATCCTTAGCCTTCATCTTTTGTTGTCTTAAACACTCTGATGCTGTTGGCTGCCGGTCAGGCTTGGCAGAAGATTTTAGAGGAAAGCCCAGGTGATAATAACTGGCTAGGCAGGTGGCTGGCACTAATTCCTTGGCTATTTAAAGAGTTGAAGTCCTGGCAGAGAAAAATTAATCTAAACCGTCAATCTTGCTGATTCTGATCTGACTTGATCACTGGAATAATGGTAGGATCATAATGACACTGTCTGGGTGACTCAGATTAGATCATTCTCCTTTGCTGAGGAAGCCAGTTGGATGAGTGCATCTTCATATCAAATGCTTGTCACTTTGGGCAGGCCAGGGGAATCTCTTCACCAACCCAGTGTGACAGACAGTCCTTGCCTTTTAATGGAAGTGTTGCTGTGTGCATCTGCAGGCTTTCTTCCCTGAATGTTGTTTGATGAGAAGCAGGCAGTGCTTGCACCCCAAACCCGTGGGAAATACATGCTTAGTTGAGGTTTGAAATACACGTGACCACAAGGCAGAAATTGCTTATCTGGTTGTATCTGATGTGCAGCTCTTGAAAAACTTCTACCTTGACACCATACAGCAAAGAGCAGCAGAAAAGAAGCAAAATGCATCTGCCCAGAATAGACAGTTTTCTTTTGAAATCCATGTTCTTGACTTCGTGTTGGGCACATAAAGATGGCTGTTGGGTCAGGATGAACTAGAAATGTGGCTGCGTTTCTCCTGGTGGGAGCTGAATCTCTTGACACCGGGGGGCAGCACGGCTCAGCTGTGTGGCCATGCCGCAGCACAGGGATTCCTGGGAAGCGACGTGTGTTTGTAAGGAAAGCGGTCTCTCCAGGCAGTGAGCAGTGAGTGGCTGCACTGGTGTGACTCACACATCTCTAACAGGGCTTGAGAGCACATGAGAAACCTGATACCTGAAAATGCCCCTTTCTGTGGTGCTGCCACAGGTGCTCCTTCCTAGGCTGCCGAGTTAAAGCTGCTCTTTAGAAAACTTACACTATCCAGAATAACTTCCCTGACACAGCTCTACCTTCCCCAAAGCCTGAGCATCCCCATTCCTGTGCTTCCCCTTCCAATGCTTTGGCCTGCACTTTGAACCTGGAGTTGCTTTCTTCCCACTCTGCTTCTGTTGCTGTGCTCCTCTCTGTGCCCAGTGTTCTGCCCCTGCCTGTGTCCACTTGCTGCTTTCTTCCATGCTTGGCTCAGTGGCTTCTCATGTTGCCTGCAGTGCCAGGGCTGTCCTGTCTGGCTGCATGTCCCCTGCATGGCCCTGCATGAGGGCCTTTGGCTTCTGGAGGTCTCTTGGAAAGGTTTGTGCCTTTAAGCTGAACCCCTGGCTCTCCACTCACACAGCAGTGTGAGCCGTGATGGGAAGACATTCAAGAAAACTGCTTACAATAAGGGTTGCTTCCTGCTGTAACTTTCCTTTCCCTTCTTTTTGTTTGTTCATCTTCCTTCAATTGAGATCAGCTTAGATGGCAACTCTGAAAAGCAAGGAAGCAAAATTCTGTGTTGTTTGAGGAAGACACAACAATACCCAGGCTACAGCAAGGAACTCTGGGCAGAAGGGCAGCTTTTCTTGGTGATAGTTTCTGTTTTTAGGCTGCCTGTGTTATTAATATACTGCTGTCCAGGGAGATGTACGTAAGCAGAAATTCAGACACCTGATACTTGCCAAACATAGTTTCCATAGCAAGTGGACAGATGTGCTGTGTCATGAGTTATATCCCAGTCCCTGCACTGATTTTTATTTCTCATTTCTCCAGTAATTTGTTTGTTCATCTTGGACAAACACAAACCTTCTGGCCACTGATTTTAGGGCAGGCTCCAAGTTGTTTTTACTGGGATGCTAGGAGTGTTGGGGCTGTGGTTTCAAGGCATGACTTGCAAGTGCTCTGCCTTTCACTTATGAACGATTTCATGGAGCTGTTTTGCTGAACACTCATGTATGTATTGCTGTTTTCAAGCTTGAGAAACTTAGTTGCTAGCCAAGCCTGCTAATTTACACTCCTGTATTACAATTTCTCTGTTTTGCAGGAGGGAGCAGGGTTTAAGAGTGTTCACCATTTCCTGGCACATGAAATACTGGAAGTAAAAAAAGAATGGGGGGTAGGGAGGGTGGGGGAGAAAAGCAGAATTGGCTGCAAGACAGGGGAGAAAGAAATGAAGCCAATGCTCACCTCTCAAGACAAAGATACTCATGGATGTGGCAGGGTTAGACTGCTCAAAATTAAAGATGCAGTTTTATGTTTTCCAACTTGTTTTGCCTGTTGGATGTGCTGTGGGATGCCCAGGCTGCACGGAGCATAAGGAGTGCACTGCCTTCACAGCCCAAGTGCTGGTGCTTGCTCAAGTGCTGAGTGAAGGAGGAGAGCAGGCTGGGCAAGTGACACTTGCTCTTGCCAGTACCAAGCCTGTTTGCTTGCATGCCTGGCTTTGAAAATGGCTGCAGCTCCAGGGGGCAAGGCTAAAACCTGTCTGCAAATGGCTCATGGTGCAAGGGGGGACTTAGGCATGGCTCTGAGGGGTGACATGCTCTCCTCTCCAATTAACCAGTGAGGAAGAGGGGAGCTCCACCAATTTCTCCTCTCCCAGCTTTCCCTTCAGAGTGCTAGGGAGTTTGGCTCTCACTTTGCAGTGTGATGCAGCTTGCTGGGGTGGGATGTGCTCTATGAGGTGCTGTGCACATCCCTGCCCTTGGCAGGGTGCTGCAGGTGAAAGGGTGAGCAGGTGACAGGAGTACAGTGAATGTGATCTGCATTACATGTTTTCTAGGAATATCCACAAATCCTCTTGGACCAGACTCCTTCATTGTCCGAGATGCTGTTCAAACACATCCTTTTTTTCTGCGTTTTCCATCTAACCCCCAGATTCTTGAAATGTCTAACTCTAGGCAGCAATAATCTGCACTTCTTAGCTAGAGATATGCTGGGGACCACCCCAGGGTGCTGCTGGAATGGTGGGGAGGCCATTCTGTGTGTCAGGCTGCTGCTGGCACTGCTAATGCAGGCACATCCCTCCCTGCCCAAGGGCAGCAGCTCTTAGAGCAAGCTGAGGAAATGGTTAACTGTGTGAGTGAGAATTCCTAAAGTGAAACACTTTCTTCCATGCAGGGTGCACCAAGGCCTCTCATCACTTCTGACACCCAGCATTAATTAAACATATGGCACAAACAGAGATCTTGGCTGTCCTGAGAGGCTTGGAGTAGTTACACACCTGCGTGTCTGTGGCCAGCAACCACGTGGTTCTCCTGTGCTGAGAAAGGGAAAGCTACAGAGAAGTTCCTACACAAGTCTTGGCTCTGATCAGGAAAGAAAATGTTGATTTATGATAGTCCTCAAATGTTTTGTTGAAGAGAGGCAGAGCAGTGCAGACTAACTGCAGGAGCTTGAGACAGCGAGGTGGGGCCTGCCGTGAGCCACAGGCACTGGGGTCGCTTCCTTTCCCTGCCTGTCCATTTGGTACATCACATGGAGACTGGGGCTTGGCCTGGATATGAAATTTGTTGTTTTAAAGAACAGGAAGGAAAGAAACAAATCTCATTTTTATGATAGTGTTTAAGGAAAGGCCTGTTCTTTCCAGTGCTGACTGAGAGGAGCCTTGGGGAGCAGGTGCAGATGTGGAAATGGGGCACTTGCTCTGCAGTGAGGCATTGCTGCCAGCTTCCCACAAGGGCTTGCACAAACTTCCAGTTTGCTTGTGTATTTTATTTTTTCTAAAGAAGCAGGGAAGTGGAGTTACTTCTGTCAGAGTGGCTTTGTAAAGCTGAGAGCATTGCAGCATTTTGAGGTTGAAGGCAGGACTTGCCTCTGCTGTGCTTGCTCAGTTATTGTTTCTCACATGAGGCAGCCGTGCAGTGGGGAGTGAGCAGGGTCTGTGCCAGTTGTGCAGCAGTGGCAGCAAAGTTGCTTTGTCACCTGCAGTATTTTTATTTCTGTTGATGTGAGAGCTGGAAGGGCTCCAGTGTGATTTCCAGGTGCTGGGCTGCATTTGCAGATCTGCCTGCTAGAAGAGGGCTGGGTTCATCTGCCCAGAAGTGATGGCAGAGGAAATGTAAGACAAATCTATAAAGTTTTCCTTCAGCTATCCCACACAAAGACATGCTGTTTGTGGTTTATTAACAGGGCAATGCTTAAAGTGTGTTCTATTGAACTGCATCCTTAAAAACAAATTCCAGGTTTGGGACTGCTGGAGCCTTGTCATTGGTTTGGCAGGAGCTATGCAAGTGCAAAGGCCTAGTTCTGGAGGCAGTCTGGATTCTCCTAAGGCAAATGTATCTGTTGGTGTAATGTCAATGCAGCTCCATCAAATGAATCACAGCCTAAGTTTTTATCCTGGGAACTACTACTTCATCTTTTTTCCCCCATCAACTCATAATTTTACAGGATGAAATCCTGCCTGGTAATATATAGTACAGAATCAACCAGTTGGGTGTTAAGACTCATTTGGAGTTGGTGATTTGGACACTTGGGTTTGGGTGGGCTGCCAGTGTGTGTTTGCTGTGTTGCCACTCAATGTCAGTCCTCCCGTTGCATTCTGTAAGAGCTTCCATTAATTTCAGTAGAAATCTGCATTGGGGTGAAGGGTGACCTAATCTTTAAAAAGGATCTTAATCCACTTAGTCTCTATTGCAAAGCTCAGCATTTTTTCCTTGTCAGGAGCAGACTGCATTCCTAACCTTGATGTGTCACTTTCCAGTTGGCTTAATATTTGAGTGAGGATAAAAGGAAATGTTTTTCAAATATTGAAAGAACTCATGCTGGTAAGGTATGTGCACGTGCAATGTTGCTGTATTAAAAAAAAAGGAGATATGAGCATAATTGTGTTTGGATGGTGGAAAAAACTTAAAATAATATCAGCAGATGACTATAGAGAACAAGCACAGGAAGAGGTAAATCCATTTGAAACAGTGTAAATGGGAAACAATGAGGGAAGTGGAAATGGGGATGAAATGTTGTTTTATGTAAATTTAAGTGCAAGACAGAGTAGGACTCTTGTAAGTTTGACCTGTAAATATCTCTTCCCAGAGGCCTGAGGGCAGCCAGGAAAAATACAGTCTCTGATGCAAATATAAGACATGGTGCCCATGCCTTGGTAAGACCAGAACTGATCTTCCAGGCTACTGCATTAAATCTGGCACAGCTCAGAAAGCATGGAAAACTGTTGCCAGTAGCCTGTGTTCAGTTTTGGGGGGGTTCAGCTCAGGCTCTGGTCACAAAACAAAGAACACCACAATTAACACTAATTGGTACCTTCCTTGATGTTTGGTCAGGGAGAATGAACCATTCCCTGCCTTCCTGGAGGCAGTCACTCCAGGCCAGGGGAAGAAGCCTGTGGGGATGTCTCATGGCTCACAGGACCTTCCTGCCAACGGGAAATCTCGAATCCAACCCAATTCACGCTGCCTGAGGATTACCTGCTTTGTACAGGATGTTTCTCCTTGGGTGGCCAAATGTCTGTGAGGAGTGAACACATGCAGGCGAGCCCGTGTGCACACCATGGGCCTTGAAGCCATTTGCTCATTTCCCTTTAATCAAAACCTTCTGCTCTTGTGTTTTCTTTTCTGTTTGGTGAGTGAAGCGAAGCTTCATGTGCCTTCACGTGGGAGTTAAGTGGGTCAGTGGGATGCTTTGTTCGTGGCAGCTCTCACGTGGAAAAAGTCCGATGCAAAACAGTGAGGCTTGGCAGGAAAGTGCCAATTAAAGATAGCGGTGCAGGAGCACATTGTGTGAGCTGAAAGTGCTCAAATCTGGGGCTGTGACAACTGTCATGTGCAAAGGAAAGAACGAGGAATGATTAAATTTCACGTTGATCTGAAGTACTTGTGCCTTCCCTGTCTCAAGTGTTGTTCTCATGCAGTATGGACAAGGAGTTCATTCCCTGTTTCCCAGGTAAGTGAGGGGTGGAAGAAGCGAGTCACAGGTGAGGGGATCAGCAGCACTCAGAAGTTGGTCCTTGGACTTCACCTCTTGTTGGCCCATGGTATTTGTGCCAGCAGCAGTTCAGCCTTCTCCTCAGCATGGCACAAGGCTGTGCAGGTGATGTGTGCAGGAGATCTGTGTGCCAAGAGATGGCAAAGGGAGACCCATTGCTACACTGAGTCAAGTGAAGCTGTCCCCCCCCTTAGCCATGCAAGTAGTCAAGTTGGGGCAGCACATAAAAGAAATGTGGCTAAGTCTGCACAGCTTTAGAAAAGCAGCTCAGGGACAGCCAGGCTTTGACACTGTTGTCCTCTGCTGTTATGGGCAGCTACATCATCATACTGTCATTCATAAATAAAAACATTTCTCCTTGAAGCACCAGGCTCTCAGATTCCTGAGCAGATGTTGTGCAAAAGGGCCCTGAAGGAGAGGAGAAGAGCAGGTCATTCAGGTATAGTCAGTTTCTGCTGAAATAGAGCCAGTCCATCTGCTTCCCACTAGTTTTATTGATATGTTTTTATTTGAAAGAACTGGTAATTGAAAGCTGGACTGTCCTTACATTTCTTTATTTTAAAAAGCTTTCTTACTTTCCTTCACCTTTACTTAGAGCTTTCTGTGTCCTTGCTGCAGATGTCCCTAAGTTCATCCCTTTTTTCACCTTGCTAATGGGCTGTGCTTTGTTTTGCACGTGTATAAGCACACAGCTCCTTGTGTCCAACCAGACCTTTCTCAACAAGCAGGGAACTCAACAAGCAGTGTACTTTGCAGGTGGAATGATTAGAGAGATACTTGCAACTTCACTAGGAACAGTATCCTCTCAGGAGACTTTTCCGCTGCACTGGTCTCTTTGTTTTGGAGAGAAGTAAGTAAATGGAGATCTTTCAGAAGTGAGAGCATACTAAAAAGTACCTTTTTTAAAGATATGGTATGGATTAGGGGTACTGCCAAATGCCTGCTGCTGAGCCACTGGTAGTGAAGGCCTGGTCAAGCAGTCTCATGTGATGATAGCAGCTCCTCCAATGTTTATTTCAATTTCCTTCATTTAGAGAGTCCTCCCTGCACCCCAGGATGAACCCCCAAGGACTCCTTACAATAACACAGTTGTTGCCTAACCATAACTTTGGAGAAGCTGAGTTATCCCTGCAGACAGGATTCCATCCAGAAGCTTAGATCTGGTTGCCCTTGGGGTATCCTGGCGTGCCCTCACGGTGGGTTCCCATTGGGAACTGTGGCAGGCGATGGACGTGCAAGTCTGCCAGGTGTGTCAGAACTAATGCAGAGTGATGGCCCTGGGAAAGCTGAAGGGCTGTGCCGTGGAATCGAGAGCAGAATTAAAGAATACTGAGATCAATATTAAGAAACCTAAAGGGCAAGAATCAGAACAGTGCTTTCACTTCCTGCTTTTAAAAAGTTGGAAGAAAACCTGCAGATTACCATGTAGTTTGGACTTCTTTTCCTAATGAAAATGAGGCTTATGTGACCAGTCTGTCTGTCTGTTTCTATTCAACTGTCAGGCTAACCCCCTCCTTTTTCTTTCTCAGTGTTTAGGGGAGAGGAAACAATCTCAAGTTTCATGAGAAATGGAGGAGAGAAATAATCATTGCTGGCCTCAGGGGAAGGCAGGAGGGAGCTCGGGCATGGTGTGATCCCTTGTGATGGAAGGCTGCCGTTCCATCTGCACGGGGATCCAGCCCTGGACTAAGCCCACCATGCTGCCTGTGTCCCCTTGCAGGGGAGTGGCACAGGACACACAAAGGGAGGTAGGGCTGCTGAGAGAGCAGGACGGATTAGAGAGACAAAGAACACAGACCTGTGAGAAACCAGGCATCATTAGTGCTGCTGCTCATGGAACAACTTGCTTGTTTTGAATATAGGCATAAGCTGTTCTAAACGTCTCTGTGGGGAGCAAGGAAACAGTCAAGTAGTAACAGGAAAAAAAATCCAAACATTAGAGCTGATTATGTGACAAATTAATTTCTGGGCACACTTTACCTGCTTTAAAATAAAACTGAAGAAAACACATAAAGACCATGTCCACAATCTGTCAGTTGCACAACAAGGAAGCTTCTAAGTTTTGTGCAGTTGTTGTCCCCTGGAGTCCTGCAACAAAAGAGAACAAAAGCCATATTTTCTGTGCAAGTTTTGCCTAGGAGGGGAGGAAAAAAATACTTTAACCTATGCCAGCTGCATTTCTCAGCATTTCTTTACAAAGCTTTAGGCTGCCAAACAGTGAATGTAGAATCACCAGAAGTAAGAATCTGTGAAAAAAGGGCAAACATACAATTATATCAGAAGGTAGTTTTGGGAGATTTCCAAAGTAAATGCCTCTTTATTGTAATACTGAAGAGAATAAATTCACAGCAAATGTGTGATACACAATAAATAATAAATGTGTGATACAAAATTATTGATTTCTTACACTAAATGAAATATTGCTTATCGTAATTCACTAAACTTACTACTATTCATTTTTTATCTCATTTTCTTGCTCAAAATGTCAAGGTATTTTGTGAAGGTGTTTTGGGAACAGAGAGGAAACTATCTAGACTCTCAGAGAGAACTTTGCCTGTAGTTCTAGCAGATACAGATGAAGTAGAATGATTGGTCCTTTATTAATGATCCCATGATCCCTGCCCTCAGCTGCTGTTGGGAGACTCCAAACAGGAGAAGGGCAAACCACAGGAGGAGTCCTGTTGGCAGAAATGCCCAACCAGGGAGGGAAGCAGAAAGCAGAGCTGTTGTGCCTCGACTGTGGTAGTGCTTAGCCAGTTAGGGCTCTCAGGAGATTAGCTACTGCCTGGGGGTGAGAACCATGGTAATTTCTAAAGCTGGTTTGTAATCACCTGCTTTCAGTTTACTCAGAGCTGGCATCCTTTTAAGCACTAATATCCCCAGCTTTCTCTTGACATCTGTGCAGCCTGTTCCAGACTACACTCAGCCTGTGCTGATGGCTTCACCCAAAGCAGCAGTTAGGTATTGCTCTGCAATCTGAAGGCAAAAAAGAAAAAGCTGGAAAATCTAGGATTATTTGGAGGGGGCTTGCCAAAAGTCGTTGCTGTGCCAGAGCTGTGAGCCAAGGAGAAGGGCATTATTATTTCACAAAGTTATGAATGAAAATCAGTCATTTGTTCTCCATACAGCTCTCCCATGTTCTGATGGCTCAGACTCATTGCTCGTTGGGAAGCGCAGTGTTACAGAGGTCAGCTGCCTTCTGCACTGCAGAGGGTGAGGACAGCGGTGGCTTGAGGGGACACGGAAGTTCATTCCCCACAACCAACAGGAGAAAAGCAGTCATGAGCCCAGGGAACAAGATGGTCAAATTCATCTTGATGAAGAGCTTCTGCACAGGGTATTTCCCATTCTCACCTCAGTTATAGAGTGGCAGTACGGCAATTTTTTTCCGTGAAGGAGAAGGAATTAGTTACTTTTAAATGCAGCTGTTTAGCTAAGGCTGCACAAAACAGGCATGGAGTGGGTCTAGAAGAGGGCAACAAAGATGATTAAAAGACTAGAGCATCTCTGGCATGAGAAAAGGCTGAGAGAATTGGGGCTCTTCGACTTTGAGATGACAATGGAGACCTCATCCATGTGTATAAATATCTAAAGGGGAATATCAAGAGACAGGATCCAGGCTCTGCTCGGTGGTGCCCAGCAACAGAACAGGCAACGGGCAGAAAGCGATGCACAGTATTTCCGCCTGAACATGAGGAAGAACTTCTTTACTGTGCAGTGACCGCGCACTGGAACAGCTTGTCCAGAGACAGCGTGGAGTTTCCCTCACAGCAGAGCTGTGCACAGTGCTGTGCCATGTGCTCTGGGACGGCCCTGCTGGAGCAGGGAGGTTGGCCCAGGTGTGCCGCTGACGCACTCGGGGGCTCTGTGGAACAGTTCCTCCCTGGGGACTCCCCAAAGGAGGGCAGCTCGCGGTCACAGCCACACGGCAGCACGGAGCCCTCACGCTCTCCGCGCGCAGCGTGGGGGATTCCTCTCAAAGCGTTTCGGCCTGTCCCCGGTCGGAGCGGCAGCCGGGGGCGCGGCAGTGGCTGGAGGCCGGTCATGCGGGGCCGGGTCCGCGGCATTCCCGGGAAGAGGAGCGGCATTCCCAGGAACGCGCGTCTCCGCGCTCCCCGGCCCGGCTCCCGGCGGGCGGGGTCGCCATGGCGACGGGGGCGCGCGGTAACGGCCCCCGCGCATGCGCACGGCGCGCGCTGACCTCACCGCAGTACCAGCGGCCGCAGGGCGGCGCCGCGCCGGCG